>LR990515.1:5230000-5235000 GCA_905147785.2 Thyatira batis
CAGCCGGGCGGAGCTTACGGATCACCCCGTAGGCCTCCACTGCGTCCGGGAAGAACACCTTCGTGGTCCCAGCGGTGCTGCCATTTTGGTACCTCTGGTTCCATTTGTCAAGCGAGAGCATTCGCAATTCTCGCTTGACAAATGAAACCGGGCATGCGTCGTAGTTGGGCTTAGTTTTAAGCTTTAGAGCTGCCTCTTTTGCCAACTCATCCGCTCGCTCGTTGCCTTCGAGCCCAGCATGTGCCTTTATCCAGAACAGGGATATCTCCCTGTTCTGGAGTCGGCTCGACCTAATGTGGGCCCTGGCTTCAACGGCGAGCGGATGGGGGCTTTCTGGATTTGTGACACAGTCCAGGGCTGAGCGCGAGTCACTCAGGATCGCACAGCTGTCGGCCCCGCATTTTAGGGCGAACCTCGTCGCCTCGCAGATGGCCAGAAGTTCAGCCTGGTATACGGTGCTGTGAGACGGCAGCTTTAGTTTGAGGGCTCGGGTCTCAGTCCCATTTCTCCATATGGATAAGGCGGACCCGACTTTGCCCTCTATCTTGCTGCCGTCTGTGTAGATTCGGACCGAGTGGTGAACTCGGTCCTCTACTTGCTCCCGTTCCGTCAGGCTGACATACTCCAGGCCGATCTGCTCGGCTGGATGCGGGGCCTCTGTGGGGTGTACGCTGCGTTCCATCTCCCTGTCGCCTAGCACTTCCTGGGATAACCCTCTCTTCGCCTCGAACAGGGCGGCTGCCTCCTGGATTCGGAGGTCGAGAGGCAGTATCCCAGAAAGTACCAGTGCCGCGTTTAGGGAGACTGTGCGATACGCCCCACAGATTTTCTGTGCGAATCCCCTTTGGACTGCGCCCAGCTGTCTCTGCACACCCAATTTATGGGTGGCAGGTGCCCATACGCTTGCCGCGTAAAGTATTATTGGCTCGACTACTGCCAGGTAAAGTATGCGGACGATTTCCGGGTCTAGGCCCCACTGTATCTTAGCTGCCCTCGACAGCTGCTGGTAAATGCCGAGGGCCTTCCGACAAGCATTTGCCACATGGGCGTTGAAAGTTAGCTTGTGGTCTACAGTGAGGCCCAGGGTTAGGTTAGGTTAGGTTAGGTTAGGTTAGGTTAGGTTAGGTTAGGTTAGGTTAGGTTAGGTTAGGTTAGGTTAGGTTAGGTTAGGTTAGGTTAGGTTAGGTTAGGTTAGGTTAGGTTAGGTTAGGTTAGGTTAGGTTAGGTTAGGTTAGGTTAGGTTAGGTTAGGTTAGGTTAGGTTAGGTTAGGTTAGGTTAGGTTAGGTTAGGTTAGGTTAGGTTAGGTTAGGTTAGGTTAGGTTAGGTTAGGTTAGGTTAGGTTAGGTTAGGTTAGGTTAGGTTAGGTTAGGTTAGGTTAGGTTAGGTTAGGTTAGGTTAGGTTAGGTTAGGTTAGGTTAGGTTAGGTTAGGTTAGGTTAGGTTAGGTTAGGTTAGTTTTTTTTTTTTTTTTTTTTTTTTTTTTTTTTTTTTTTTTTTTTTTTTTTTTTTTTTTTTTTTTTTTTTTTTTTTTTTTTTTTTTTTTTTTTTTTTTTTTTTTTTTTTTTTTTTTCGTGTGGACCGGGCCTTTGCGGCCCGGCCCGCGTCTTTATCCCCCAGCATTTCCCTGGGGCCCTTTCTTTCTTCTTAGTTAATTATTTGCCAGTTGCTAGTGATTTAATAAATTCCCCGTTTCCCTTTTTTGACTACTTTATAATTAATTCTATTTTTCTAATTTCTCTAATGTGGTTTTCTATTTTTCCCCTTTTTAAAATACTTTACTTTGTTTTACTACTTTTAATTTGCTTATCTTTTCTATGCTTTCTTTGATTCGGCTTCTGCTTGTATTTTCTTTGTATTATTGCTTATTTGTCTTTTTTTATGCTTTAATTTATACTCTGCTTCGATTCTATGATAACTTTTTTGTTTGTTTTCCAATTTTCTCTTACTTCCACTCTTTTCTATTTCCCTTTTGCTCTTATTTTATACTTTTAGCTTTTATATATATTTTTACTTTTAGATTGTTTTACTATACATCTATTACTTTTTTATTCTGTTTTTCTATTAATTTTTGCTTTTTATTTGTTTTTCAATTTTTCTTACTTCCACTCTTTTCTATTTCCCTTTTTGCTCTAGTTTTATACTATAGCTTTGTATATATTTTTGCTCTTAGATTCTATTACTATATATCTTTTACTTTTTTATTTTGTTTTTCTTGTTTATTTTGCTTTTTATTTGTTTTCTATTTTTCCTTACTTCTACAATTTTTCTTTCTATCTTATTTCTATGTCTTATGTTCAACTTTTTCCCTTTCATTCTTCTCTTCCACCCTTCCATGCATACATCGTCACTGTCCTAATTCCAACTTTGTTTTCCACCCTCGTCTGTTACATTCTCAATTTTAATCTATTGTCCCAATTTCTCTCTATCTCTCTATTTGCGTTCCTGTATTTTATGCTGATTGAAGATATGCGTCATGATATGTTCTCAGCATATTTTATGTATCGTTTTTACTTTGTCTGCTTTAAGTTTTTGTCAGGCCATTCGTTTGCAAATTTTGCCTGTTCTTTATGAACTGGTTTTGTTTGCAGCTTGTATTATGTCGGTTGTTACATGTACGCTATACTGGACCGAGCCAGTGCGTCCCATTTGCGCCGAATTGGACAGTCCTGACTGAACGCATTATGTTCAGTCAGTTCCAATTTGGCGCGCGTGCAATTGCAGCAGGATGGGGCTGCACTGGCAAGGTAGTCAGCGCACTTGTCCCTCATATGGGGTCCCCCGCAGTGGCTGCACTTGGCGACGGTTTCGATACAGAACCGTCGCCCGTGTCCATAGCCGAGGCAGATGGAGCACTGCACGAGTGGCGAGTGGTCCGCCACTTTGACCCGTTGCAGGTCAACGTGCACTGCCCCAGCCCCGACCATGCGAGACCATACTACGGGGGACACCTTCATCACTACATGGCTGGCGTGAGGATTCCTGGTCCTGCGGCGGAAGCAGAATTCCAGCCGGTCATCCTCTTTTTTGAGGTCGTCGAAGATAGCCCGGTTCTGGTTCCTCAGGGCGTCTGCAATCTCCCCGTCGTCAATCAGCTGCAAGACGTCCCTGAGGACCAGAAACGGGTCTTTGTTCTTCACATCTTCGACCACCAGCCTCTTTGCACCTTTCAGTCGTTCCTTCACTTTCACTCTTTCTTCCTCACTCTCGCATCCCAAAATAACCTTTTTCCCCTTCGCCTTTCTCACCCTTTCAATCTTCACCCATCCATCCTTCGCCTTTACCGCATCGCGGATCTGCTCAAGGATCTCTTCACCTGAGTCCTCAAGGTCACTGGAGGAGACCACCACCGAGTGTAGGGCGGCTTGGGTCGGGACTTTTGCCTTTCCGGCTACCACCTTCGCGTAGGTGGTCCCCTCCGGAGCCGTGTTTTGTCTCTCGAGCATCTCCTGTATCTTTTCCATTCTGATGCTACTTTCCTTTATCATCTTTCCCTGTTCTTCTATCTTGTTGTACAGTTCTTTCTTCATGTCCATACATCTCTCATTCATACTTTCATCTCTTTCCTTCATTTTCCTTTCAATCTCTCTTCTTTCATTCTCCATCCTTTCATTCGCTCTACTATCCTCCTTGTCCGTTTCCCGCACTGGGTCCTTTCCCTGTGCTTCCATTTCTCCCTTTTTCCCCTCGTTTTCGGCCTCGGCCTCCTTGACCAATTGGTACATCCTTTCGATTGCCAAGGAGACCTCCGCCTTAATTTCCGTCTTCAGGTTGCGCGAGTTGTTCAAATGAAATTTGGCTTTGGCGAGACAAGCTCTAGCCTCGGCAACCCTACTAGCGTACTGTTTGGCGGGTGGGGCCCCCACCGTCTCCACAGACTCTCTGCGAGCCGTCGTTTTCGCTCCCTGACCAAGAGCCTGCGGTTTGGACTTTGAGGGGGCTGTTGAGGCCACGGCTGGGTTTAGGGGTGCTTTAGTGCTAGGGTCTAACTTCCCTGCCTCCCATTCCCCGATGCTGCGTCTCACCTTAGACGAGTCTGAAGGACCCGCCTTGTCGTCAATATCCGGGGATTTGGCCGAGCCGGCTCCGTGTCGCGTTTTGTCAGCTGGGGTGCGGACGAACATCCTGTCGAGGAGGTGTAAATAAAATATAAAGGTATATAGATACTATATACGTCCGTGTAGTCAAAAGGTTTGTAAAAGTTTTATAAATAAATTTTTATTCACAGTTCGGTGTTGCCAGGAATTTTTCCCCTATTTTTCCCTAGGAAACTAGGGTACTAGGAGTCAGTAGGTATTTAAATTTTGAAGATCGGAGACACTTGGGTTAGGTTAGGTTAGGTTAGGTTAGGTTAGGTTAGGTTAGGTTAGGTTAGGTTAGGTTAGGTTAGGTTAGGTTAGGTTAGGTTAGGTTAGGTTAGGTTAGGTTAGGTTAGGTTAGGTTAGGTTAGGTTAGGTTAGGTTAGGTTAGGTTAGGTTAGGTTAGGTTAGGTTAGGTTAGGTTAGGTTAGGTTAGGTTAGGTTAGGTTAGGTTAGGTTAGGTTAGGTTAGGTTAGGTTAGGTTAGGTTAGGTTAGGTTAGGTTAGGTTAGGTTAGGTTAGGTTAGGTTAGGTTAGGTTAGGTTAGGTTAGGTTAGGTTAGGTTAGGTTAGGTTAGGTTAGGTTAGGTAGGTTAGGTTAGGTTAGGTTAGGTTAGGTTAGGTTAGGTTAGGTTAGGTTAGGTTAGGTTAGGTTAGGTTAGGTTAGGTTAGGTTAGGTTAGGTTAGGTTAGGTTAGGTTAGGTTAGGTTAGGTTAGGTTAGGTTAGGTTAGGTTAGGTTAGGTTAGGTTAGGTTAGGTTAGGTTAGGTTAGGTTAGGTTAGGTTAGGTTAGGTTAGGTTAGGTTAGGTTAGGTTAGGTTAGGTTAGGTTAGGTTAGGTTAGGTTAGGTTAGGTTAGGTTAGGTTAGGTTAGGTTAGGTTAGGTTAGGTTAGGTTAGGTTAGGTTAGGTTAGGTTAGGTTAGGTTA
>LR990515.1:5237500-5240000 GCA_905147785.2 Thyatira batis
GCCTACGTGCGCTTTGACCCAGACGAACTTAATATTGACGCCTTTCTGTTGGAGATCATTTATTATCCAGTGGATGTCGTTTACTGATGGGTCCGAGTTGTTCCGGTCCTGCAGTGCTTTCAAAGCGGATTGGCTGTCGGATGCAATTACTGCGTCATCCTTCCTCTTGGTCTTCACCAGGTGTTCGGTGAGCCATTCTAGTCCCGCTTTGATTGCATACAGTTCCGATATGAAGACTGTTGAAGTTCTGTTTAATTTGTTTTTCAGTGCTATTGTCTCGTTGGGTAAGTATATGACTGTTCCGGCGCCAGTGTCGCCGTTGGCTTGCTTGCTTCCGTCGGTGTAAATTTTAATAGGGATGTTGTTCGTTATTTCTTCCATTTCTTCGTTTGTCAGTGCCTCTGTGTAATTAATCGAAATTCTGTTGGCAGGGTGTAGTTTGTCTTTTAGTGGGGTGTTTTTCCTGAGTGTGATATCGTCCGGTAACTGTGTGTATGTGCCTGTATGTTTTACTGTTTGGATTTCTTTTGCTTCGTTTATTGTTAGGTGTAGTGGGATGAAATTTGCCAGAGTAATTGCAGAAATTGCCGATACAGTGCGGAAGGCCCGGATGGTTTGAATGGCGAATTGCCTCTGGAGGCTGCGGAGCGCTTTCCTGACGCACAGGTATTTGGTGGCACCCCCCCAGATGCTCGCCGCGTACGTGAACATCGGTGTGATCACCTGTCGGTATATCGTAGCGGCGTTCTGGGGGTGTGCCCCCCATGTGGGTTTTATAAACATGGCTAGCTTTTTGTTTAACTTTGTGGCTTTAGTGATGATGTTTCTGCAGTGTGTGATGAATGAAAGTTTGTGGTCTATGGTTACTCCAAGTAATTTGATATCTGCTGAGAAAGGTATGGTGGTATTATCCATAGTGATTCTAATGTTGCGGGTTTTTGAGGTGAATGAGATGACTCTGGTTTTGTTTGCGCCGAATTTTAACTTGGCCTCTGTGCCCCAGTCAGATATGGTTTTTAAAAGTTGGTTTGTGGTTGTTTCTATGTCGGCTGGGTTGGTGCCGCGAGCGAGCAGGAAGACGTCATCCGCGTACGCCTGGATTTGGGTGTCTGGTGGTAGCTCCATCTCCAAGAGCTCATCCAGAATGAGGTTCCAGAATATTGGTCCGCAGACAGATCCCTGTATGCATCCCTTTGTGAGCGGCTTCTGGGCAGATGCTGTGCCAAATCGGAGTGTAGCTGTTCTTCCGTCTATGTAGCTCTGCACGAGATGGTAGATGTTTCTGGGGCACTTTGATTGTCTCAGTCTGTGGAGAAGGAGCGGCCACCAGGCGTTGTCGAAGGCGGCTTTGATGTCCAACGATATCCCTATTATTTCCTGCTTGTTCGTTTTGGCTTCTTTAATATAATCCATTGCCTTTTGCAGGGCGTCTGTTGTTGATCTCTGTTCTTTGAATCCGTACTGTCTATGGTTGCTTTGTCCCGTGGTTTCGAGATGAAACGTGATCCTCTTTGCCATTAATTTTTCTAAGAGCTTTCCGAGCACCTGTATAAGGCCAATGGGCCGGTATGCATTGACGTCGCTCGTATCAGATTTGTTGGTTTTGGGTATGATAATGACCAGAGCTCTCTTCCAGCTGAGAGGAAAGTGTCCGATCTCAAGGCATCTGTTGAACAGTTGGGTGATAGTTGTTGGTATCGAGTCGAACACTTCCAAGCAGATGTCTGCCGTGAGATGGTCCATACCGGGCGCCTTATTGGGATTCATGCCTTCGAGGTGGTCCCTTATCTCCTCCTTAGTAAACGGCTGGTCGTTGTGGGTGTCTAAGTCAAGGTCGGCTTCTCCCCTTATCCTCTTTTGAGTTTCCGTTTCATTGGTACTATTGTCGTCTGGGTAAAAATGGTCTAATAGTGCCTGGGCCGTATTTTGAAAGTTGGTGGTGAAATTATTGTCAACTTTGAGAGTTTGTGGGGGGCCTCGAGCCGACGCTGCCTTGATGATTCTGTTAGTAAGGGACCAGACGTCCTCCTTCCCCTGCTTATTACAGAACTCGCGAAAGTGTTCCGTCGACGTCTTGGATAGGGCCTGTGCATACTCCCTTTTGAGCTGCTGATAGTTTTTAAGAGCATCCTCCATAGGCCTTTTACTTTTCTTTAAGTCATGAATTCGGTGGTGTGCTTTTATCGCAGCCTTCTTTAACTTTTCCAAGTCGTCGTTCCACCAGGGATTGGGTTTGGTGTTGTTCCTACAAGGTTTCAGGGTCTGGTCGCAGCTGTCCTGTATTACTTTGGTGAGTTCCTCGACTACATCGTCTATTTCTTCTGCCTGAAGGGCCCGGATGTCAATATTATTGAATTTACTATTTGTATCTATTTTGTGTTTAAAGCATTCCTTGAATTGACTGAAGTTTGTAAGCTTGTTGGTGTTGTATTTTCGGATGGGGGCGTGGTTCGGCCTTTTGGGCTTCCCGAGGTGGAGTTCAAAGAGGATAGCGTTATGG
>LR990515.1:5245000-5255168 GCA_905147785.2 Thyatira batis
TGCTGTGCCAAATCGGAGTGTCGCTGTTCTTCCGTCTATATAGCTCTGCACGAGGTGGTAGATGTTTCTGGGGCACTTGGATTGTCTCAGTCTGTGGAGAAGGAGCGGCCACCAGGCGTTGTCGAAGGCGGCTTTGATGTCTAACGATATTCCTATTATTTCCTGCTTGTTCGCTTTGGCTTCCTTGATATAATCCATTGCCTTTTGCAGGGCGTCCGTTGTGGATTTCTGTTCTTTGAACCCGTACTGTTTATGGTTGCTTTGTCCCGTTGTTTCGAGATGGAACGTGATCCTCTTTGCCATTAATTTTTCTAAAAGCTTTCCGAGCACCTGTATAAGACCAATGGGCCGGTATGCATTGACGTCGCTAGTATCCAGTTTGTTGGCTTTAGGTATTATTATGACCAGTGCTCTCTTCCAGCTGATAGGAAAGTGTCCGATCTCAAGGCATCTGTTGAGCAGTTGAGTGATAGTTGTAGGTATCGAGTCGAACACTTCCAAGCAGATGTCTGCCGTGAGATGGTCCATGCCGGGCGCCTTGTTGGGGTTCATGCCTTTGAGGTGGTCTCTTATCTCCTCCTTAGTGAACGGCTGGTCGTTGTGGGTTTCTAGATCTAGGTCGGCTTCTGCCCTTATCCTCTTTTGGGTTTCTGATTCGTTGGTGCTATTGTCGTCTGGGTAAAAATGATCTAATAGTGCCTGGGCTGTATTTTGAAAGTTGGTGGTAAAATTATTGTTGACTTTAAGAGTTTGTGGGGGGCCTTGGGCCGACGCTGCCTTGATGATCCTATTAGTAAGGGACCAGACGTCCTCCTTCCCCTGCTTATTGCAGAACTCGCGGAAGTGTTCCGTCGACGTCTTGGATAGGGCCTGTGCATACTCCCTTTTGAGCTGTTGATAGTTTTTCAGAGCCTCCTCCATAGGCCTTTTGCTTATCTTTAAGTCGTGAATCCGGTGGTGTGCTTTTATCGCAGCCTTCTTTAGCTTTTCCAGGTCGTCGCTCCACCAGGGATTGGGTTTGGTGTTGTTCCTACAAGGTTTCAGAGTCTTGTCGCAGCTGTCCTGTACTATTTTAGTGAGTTCCTCGACCACATCGTCTATTTCTTCTGCCTGAAGGGCCCGGATGTTAATATTATTTAATTTACTGTTTGTATCTATTTTGTGTTTAAAATATTCCTTGAATTGAGTGAAGTTTGTAAGCTTGTTTGTGTTGTATTTTCGAATGGGGGCGTGGCTCGGCCTTTTAGGTTTCCCGGTGTGGAGCTCAAAGAGGACAGCGTTGTGGTCTGACGAGGGGCAAGCTTCTAGGCAGACCTTCCAATTGGCCGTCACGGGAATGAGTCGGTCGGAGATCAGGGTCAAGTCGACTATGGAGGAACAGTGGCCGCCGTGCCTGACAGCTTCAAAGGTTGGCGTTTTGCCACTGTTGGCCACGTTTAGAAGGTGGGTCGTGACCAGCTCCATAATCTCCTTGCCCCGCTCGTTGGTGTGAGACTCTTCCCATGCGGGGTGTTTCCCATTGAAGTCGCCTCCGATGACAATATCCTTGCCCCTGGCGGAGTGAAGGAGGTGGTCTAGTGCGCTGAGGGTGTTAAATTTGTCCTCCTCCGGCTCTATGTACGTCGAGGCCACCAGTACTTTTCTCTGCCCCAGGTCTACTTTGGCTACGGCGAGGTTCGAGGTGGACAGTTGTGACATGCCCAGGGCCGCTACTCTGGCGCATCGGATGAAGATGGCCGCCTTTACTCGCTCTCCATTCCCGAATTGGAGGATGTCCATTCCGGGAATGGGCTGGACGGTCAGATGCTTGCCAGTGTAGGGCTCGGAGACAAGGGCGATATCGAACTGTTGTCGGACTAGTTCAGTTTGCGAGAGGTAACATTTGTTTACGTTGCACTGGATAAACTTTAATTTAGTACCCATAGTCGGTGCTCTCCTCGATTTTGGCCTTCACCGACTTTATTATGGGGCACTTGTGGGGGTTGTTTGCCGCGTGGTTGTTTTCGCTCTTTTTGGAGTGCTTCGCGCAGTTGAAGCAGCTGGCCGCTTCGGGTTGGGACTTTTTGGGGCAGGCGTTCACTTGGTGTTCCACCGAGGCGCAGTGAGCACACGGCTTGACCTCCGCCGTGCACTTGTTGCCGGTGTGGCCGAACTGCAAGCACACGCGGCACTGCACGAACCGTGAGAACGCCTGAACGTGGACGCGCTGGAAGTCCACTGCAACCCTCTCCAGGCCAACGAAAGACGCGTATTCCGCGGGGCGCACCTCAAGTACGGCGTTGTATAGGTTGGGATTCCGGTTGTGAGTGAGGAAGCACAACCGCAGTGACTCCGCCGGTATTCCGGAGTTTTGTCGGCTGATAAGGTCGATGAGCTCCTCCCTCTTTACCTGATTCGAAATGCCTTTCAGTATTACTAGAGGAGGGCGCCGCTTGGCCTGCTCCGCTGTGAGGTCCTTACTTTTATTAATTTCGGATATAATTTCCTGACACTGGACGTTGTCGTCAAATTCAACCAGAACGCGCCCCTTCGACACGTGTTTGTAATTGTTGGGCGCAAAGCTTTTGTTCCTGAACGATATTTGTGTTTTCAGGGTGTCTATCGTTTTAACTTCGCTAGATTGTGTCCTCGGGGTCACAATAATAGCGGGCTTCCGGGGGGCAGGCGCGCGGGGGACGGGTGCCGATGCTGCCACCGAGGCGTAGGTCACGGTTCTTGGTGCAGCCGAAAGCTCGGCCCTGATGGTCTGCACGAGCTCCCGATTGGATTCCGCGACGATGGCGCGGACGCTGTCGGTGGTCAAGACGGGTAGTGAGGCAGTAAGTGATTGGAAGTACTCTGGATCCTTGCAGAGTATCCTTTTAATGTCTTCCGCGGCTGACTGTATACCACGCTTATTGATGGCCGTAACACTCTTTCCCTCAGTAATTAATTTGATGATGTTATCTGCGAGTTCTTTGATTTTATTGATACTAACTGATTCTATGTCTGAGACAGTTTCACTGTCTCTCGGGGTTGCAGCTGGTTCCATCGTTCAGCCCGGAGGCAGACGAGATCCGCCACTCCCGGAAACAAACTCAGAGACAAAGAAAAAATACTGAAAAAGAAACAAAATGAAGTAAGATAGTTGAAAATATGAGTATGTAATGTTAAAAGTCGTTTATTTAAAAAACTAAATGTCTGATCCGGAAACTAAATATAGGGGCACGACCGACCCCTCCGTAGGTACGATATTCCGCAAAAATAAAAATTTCGTATACCCTATAAATGAATAAAGGGTGGGCTTGGGTGGGCAATTTTCAAGTAGGTATTGGAGTTTATAAAATTTCTAAAAAATAGGGAAAAAATGCTAGAGCACCGAACGAGGTGTCTGCGGACGCGTCTCGACGAGACCTATAAAACTGCGTACTAATACGTATTAGGGTGGATAGTGAAAATTTGGAAAATTGACGAAAAACTAAATTATGTTAATTAAATATATCAAATGTATGGAAAATCTTAAGAATGGTAAGTCGCAGAAACACGCGGATGGTGTCTACAGACGGGGGCCGACGAGACGAACTCAACGACACGGGAAACAAGGTAAGCAGCAATACGATTATTTTTAGAAATTTGAACTTTAGTGTTAATTTTAATACAATTATTTTTATTTCAGGTTTATATGGAAAATAACAAATTTTACTATGGAACGGACGAGAACAATTTACGGGATATCAATGGGGGGCACGAAAAGAGCAAGTGGCAAAAATTTCAGGGCGATAGGACAATATTTCGGAAAATTTTCTATGGTTAGGTTAGGTTAGGTTAGGTTAGGTTAGGTTAGGTTAGGTTAGGTTAGGTTAGGTTAGGTTAGGTTAGGTTAGGTTAGGTTAGGTTAGGTTAGGTTAGGTTAGGTTAGGTTAGGTTAGGTTAGGTTAGGTTAGGTTAGGTTAGGTTAGGTTAGGTTAGGTTAGGTTAGGTTAGGTTAGGTTAGGTTAGGTTAGGTTAGGTTAGGTTAGGTTAGGTTAGGTTAGGTTAGGTTAGGTTAGGTTAGGTTAGGTTAGGTTAGGTTAGGTTAGGTTAGGTTAGGTTAGGTTAGGTTAGGTTAGGTTAGGTTAGGTTAGGTTAGGTTAGGTTAGGTTAGGTTAGGTTAGGTTAGGTTAGGTTAGGTTAGGTTAGGTTAGGTTAGGTTAGGTTAGGTTAGGTTAGGTTAGGTTAGGTTAGGTTAGGTTAGGTTAGGTTAGGTTAGGTTAGGTTAGGTTAGGTTAGGTTAGGTTAGGTTAGGTTAGGTTAGGTTAGGTTAGGTTAGGTTAGGTTAGGTTAGGTTAGGTTAGGTTAGGTTAGGTTAGGTTAGGTTAGGTTAGGTTAGGTTAGGTTAGGTTAGGTTAGGTTAGGTTAGGTTAGGTTAGGTTAGGTTAGGTTAGGTTAGGTTAGGTTAGGTTAGGTTAGGTTAGGTTAGGTTAGGTTAGGTTAGGTTAGGTTAGGTTAGGTTAGGTTAGGTTAGGTTAGGTTAGGTTAGGTTAGGTTAGGTTAGGTTAGGTTAGGTTAGGTTAGGTTAGGTTAGGTTAGGTTAGGTTAGGTTAGGTTAGGTTAGGTTAGGTTAGGTTAGGTTAGGTTAGGTTAGGTTAGGTTAGGTTAGGTTAGGTTAGGTTAGGTTAGGTTAGGTTAGGTTAGGTTAGGTTAGGTTAGGTTAGGTTAGGTTAGGTTAGGTTAGGTTAGGTTAGGTTAGGTTAGGTTAGGTTAGGTTAGGTTAGGTTAGGTTAGGTTAGGTTAGGTTAGGTTAGGTTAGGTTAGGTTAGGTTAGGTTAGGTTAGGTTAGGTTAGGTTAGGTTAGGTTAGGTTAGGTTAGGTTAGGTTTTTTTTTTTTTTTTTTTTTTTTTTAAGCGGACCGGTCCTTTGTGTTCCGGCCCTCGTCTCTATCCCCCCACAGTATGGGAGACCTTTTTTGCGTATTTGTTAATTTTTTGCCTTTTTCTTTTCTATTTTTGATTCTAGTAAATTCCCCATTCCCCTTTTTGAAAAAAACAGATTTTAACTAATTCCCCTTTTTTACTGTTTATTTTTATATCTTATAATTTTCTAATTTATTTTACATTTCCTTTCTTTTATTTATTTCCTTATACTGTTTTGATTAAGTGTCGTTTTTCTGTGCGTATTTTATCGTTGTTTCCGTTTTTATTCCCTTACATTTTGCCCATTTTTATTTATTTTCTATTCTTTTTCTTTTTCTTTTGCCAATTTTTATTTATTTTCTATTCTTTTTCTTTTCTATCTATAGTTTTACATTTCTTGTTTAATTTATATTCTTTCTATTTATTTATTTCTAGTTCTCTCTATCATTCATTTATTCGCTTTTCTCCCTGCCCCTTTCATACTTCTTCTTTCGTGCTTGTTCTATTCTTCTTTTATACTCTGTCATTTATTGATTCATTCATTGTTTTCGTAACTTCTTTTTTATTTTCTTTTATCCTCCTCGATTGTGGTGTTTCTACTATTTTAGCTTTTTAATTTTGCCGTTCCTTTTTATCGTTTTTTATTCCGGGATCATATGCTGAGTGACTATATGCCTTAGTATATATTATCAGCATATTTTTATTTATCTTTTCTCATTTATTTCTGTTGTTTTTATTTATTTGGCCTAGTCTATGCAAATTTCCACAGTTCCTCAGAAACTGGGTTTGATTTGCCTGTTTTATTTCCTGCTTAATTGTACGCGATACTGGACCTTGCCAGTGCATCCCATTTGCGCCGAACTGGACAGTCCTGGCTGAACGCATTGTGTTCAGTCTGTTCCAGTTTGGCGCGTGTGCAGTTGCAACATGATGGGGCTACACTGGCAAGGTAGTACGCGCATTTATCCCTCATGTGGGGTCCCCCGCAGTGGCTGCATTTGGCGACGGTTTCGGTACAAAACCGTCTCCCGTGCCCATAGCCGAGGCAAATGGAGCACTGCACGAGTGGCGAGTGGTCCGCCACTTTGACCCGTTGCAGGTCAACGTGCACTGCTCCAGCCCCGACCATGCGAGACCATATTGCGGGGGACACCCTCATGACCACATGACTGGCGAGGGGATTTGCGGATCTGCGGCGGAAGCAAAACTCCAGGCGGTCGTCCTCCTTTCTAAGGTCGTTAAAGATACCCCGGTTCTGGTTCCTCAGGGCGTTTGCAATCTCCTGGTCTTCATTCAGCAGCAGAACGTCCCTGAGGACCAGAAGCGGGTCCTTGTTTTTTATGTCTTCGACCACCAGCTTTTTCGCTTCCTTCAGCCGCTCCTTGACTTTCATTCTTTCCTCTTCATTCTCACATCCCAAGATTATCTTCTTCCCCTTCGCCTTTCTCACCCTTTCGATCCTCACCCATCCATCCTTCGCCTTTACAGCTTCCCGAATCTGCTCAAGGACTTCATTCCCAGAGTCGTCGATGTCCCTGGAGGAGACCACCACCGAGTGTAGGGCCGCCTGGGTCGGGGCTTTTGCCCTTCCGGCAGCCACACTCGCGTAGGTGGTCCCCTCCGGGACCCCTTGTCGGCTTTCGAGCAGATCGTGGAACCTATCAATCTTCTCGCTGCTTTCCTTAATCATTCTTCCCTGTTCTTCCATCTTACTGTATAATTCTTTCTCCATTTTCATACATCTCTCATTCATACTTTCATCTCTTTTCTTCATTTCCCTTTCAAACTCTCTCCTTTCATTCATCTCTCTCTCCTCCATATCCACTACCGGCACAAATCCCTTGTCCGGGGGGGGGGCATCCATCCCGTCTTTTCCCCCGCCCTTCTCGGCCTCGGCCTCGGCTTCCTTTACCAATTGGTATAGTCGTTCGATGGCCAGTGTGACCTCTGTCTTTATCTCTGTTTTGAGATTACGCGAGTTTTTTAAATGATTCTTAGCCCTGCCTAGACATGCCCTTGCCTCCGCAACTCTGCTGGCATACCGCGACTTCACCGGCGAATCCGCTGGATTTATCACCGGCGTGGGAGCCATTGGCCATTCCTCTATTTCCGGTTTCCGCACTTCGTCCACTTCTGTGGACTCGTCGTCCAGAAATAGGGTTCGTTTGGGGTTTTTGTTCATCGGGGGAGGAGGGGGGCTGCGCTGCATTTTAGTCAAAGGTCTGTGTCAGTGTGTAAATGGACTATATACTTGTATATAGGTAAAAATTGTCAATTTGTATATAAAGTATGTATATAGTGTAAAATATGGATTTTTTGACTTTAAAAGTCGGCCTACGGGTGCTCGGGTAAGTTTCTGAATTTTTTAATTATTTTATTCTGATTTAATGGTAAATGAAGTATTTTAAACAAAAGGAATTTTTAAATTTGGAAAAAGTTTATTTTTACTAAAAACCTACCGACCCTACCTGGTAAATGACATCCGGGAGGGTGGGTGGGCAAAAATTTTGCGCTAGCGGGCCGGGAGTAGTCTCAAAAGACGCGTCTCGGCGCGGCGCACCCAGGGATAAACAATTTAGAATTTAGTTTGATAGAAAAAAGTTGTATAAATTTGGAAAAAGTGTATTTTGGTGTAATTTTTGCTAATAATGTTTTTATATTTCAGATTCCGGAGGTCGGAGGACGGAGCGGATGGTAAGTATCTACGCGTCGCGTCGTGTGTCAACGGACCAGCCGAAAACCAGGTGAAATTTGGAAGGTTTGTATTTATTATAGGTCAAAAAAGGTGTCAAAATTTGGAAAAAGTAAAGATTTTAATGTTTTATCGAAATAGTCAAAAATTTGAGTGTGGCAACACCGTATCCGGTAAACGTATCGCGTAGGTGTGTGCGAGCTATGCACTGTGTCAAAAAATCTGGTCAAAACAATGATTTTTGATGAAAATTTTCAATGTTAATTTTCTCGTACGTACTACCTTAGGTAGACTTTGGTGACCTAGATAAATCAATAATTTCTAATAACTTTGTGAAATTTTGCGCTAGCGGGCCGGGAGTAGTCTCAAAAGACGCGTCTCGGCGCGGCGCACCCAGGGATAAACAATTTAGAATTTAGTTTGATAGAAAAAAGTTGTATAAATTTGGAAAAAGTGTATTTTGGTGTAATTTTTGCTAATAATGTTTTTATATTTCAGATTCCGGAGGTCGGAGGACGGAGCGGATGGTAAGTATCTACGCGTCGCGTCGTGTGTCAACGGACCAGCCGAAAACCAGGTGAAATTTGGAAGGTTTGTATTTATTATAGGTCAAAAAAGGTGTCAAAATTTGGAAAAAGTAAAGATTTTAATGTTTTATCGAAATAGTCAAAATTTGAGTGTGGCAACACCGTATCCGGTAAACGTATCGCGTAGGTGTGTGCGAGCTATGCACTGTGTCAAAAAATCTGGTCAAAACAATGATTTTTGATGAAAATTTTCAATGTTAATTTTCTCGTACGTACTACCTTAGGTAGACTTTGGTGACCTAGATAAATCAATAATTTCTAATAACTTTGTGAAATTTTGCGCTAGCGGGCCGGGAGTAGTCTCAAAAGACGCGTCTCGGCGCGGCGCACCCAGGGATAAACAATTTAGAATTTAGTTTGATAGAAAAAAGTTGTATAAATTTGGAAAAAGTGTATTTTGGTGTAATTTTTGCTAATAATGTTTTTATATTTCAGATTCCGGAGGTCGGAGGACGGAGCGGATGGTAAGTATCTACGCGTCGCGTCGTGTGTCAACGGACCAGCCGAAAACCAGGTGAAATTTGGAAGGTTTGTATTTATTATAGGTCAAAAAAGGTGTCAAAATTTGGAAAAAGTAAAGATTTTAATGTTTTATCGAAATAGTCAAAAATTTGAGTGTGGCAACACCGTATCCGGTAAACGTATCGCGTAGGTGTGTGCGAGCTATGCACTGTGTCAAAAAATCTGGTCAAAACAATGATTTTTGATGAAAATTTTCAATGTTAATTTTCTCGTACGTACTACCTTAGGTAGACTTTGGTGACCTAGATAAATCAATAATTTCTAATAACTTTGTGAAATTTTGCGCTAGCGGGCCGGGAGTAGTCTCAAAAGACGCGTCTCGGCGCGGCGCACCCAGGGATAAACAATTAGAATTTAGTTTGATAGAAAAAAGTTGTATAAATTTGGAAAAAGTGTATTTTGGTGTAATTTTTGCTAATAATGTTTTTATATTTCAGATTCCGGAGGTCGGAGGACGGAGCGGATGGTAAGTATCTACGCGTCGCGTCGTGTGTCAACGGACCAGCCGAAAACCAGGTGAAATTTGGAAGGTTTGTATTTATTATAGGTCAAAAAAGGTGTCAAAATTTGGAAAAAGTAAAGATTTTAATGTTTTATCGAAATAGTCAAAAATTTGAGTGTGGCAACACCGTATCCGGTAAACGTATCGCGTAGGTGTGTGCGAGCTATGCACTGTGTCAAAAAATCTGGTCAAAACAATGATTTTTGATGAAAATTTTCAATGGGTTAGGTTAGGTTAGGTTAGGTTAGGTTAGGTTAGGTAGGTTAGGTTAGGTTAGGTTAGGTTAGGTTGTAGGTTAGGTTAGGTTAGGTTAGGTTAGGTTAGGTTAGGTTAGGTTAGGTTAGGTTAGGTTAGGTTAGGTTAGGTTAGGTTAGGTTAGGTTAGGTTAGGTTAGGTTAGGTTAGGTTAGGTTAGGTTAGGTTAGGTTAGGGTTAGGTTAGGTTGGGTAGGTTAGGTTAGGTTAGGTTAGGTTAGGTTAGGTTAGGTTAGGTTAGGTTAGGTTAGGTTAGGTTAGGTTAGGTTAGGTTAGGTTAGGTTAGGTTAGGTTAGGTTAGGTTAGGTTAGGTTAGGTTAGGTTAGGTTAGGTTAGGTTAGGTTAGGTTAGGTTAGGTTAGGTTAGGTTAGGTTAGGTTAGGTTAGGTTAGGTTAGGTTAGGTTAGGTTAGGTTAGGTTAGGTTAGGTTAGGTTAGGTTAGGTTAGGTTAGGTTAGGTTAGGTTAGGTTAGGTTAGGTTAGGTTAGGTTAGGTTAGGTTAGGTTAGGTTAGGTTAGGTTAGGTTAGGTTAGGTTAGGTTAGGTTAGGTTAGGTTAGGTTAGGTTAGGTTAGGTTAGGTTAGGTTAGGTTAGGTTAGGTTAGGTTAGGTTAGGTTAGGTTAGGTTAGGTTAGGTTAGGTTAGGTTAGGTTAGGTTAGGTTAGGTTAGGTTAGGTTAGGTTAGGTTAGGTTAGGTTAGGTTAGGTTAGGTTAGGTTAGGTTAGGTTAGGTTAGGTTAGGTTAG